>OY282495.1:58689984-58692484 GCA_958295605.1 Ajuga chamaepitys | reverse complement strand
TCTCTCTCTCACTCTCTCTAATACACACACATGCAGTTTCTCTCTCTCTCTCTATCTCTCACACACACAAATGTACAATCTCTCTCTCTCTCACACATAAATACACTCAAACAAACACGCAATCTCTCTCTTCCTCTCTCTCCCACACACACACATGTACAATCTGTTGCTCTCTTTCAAACACACGCACACATGCACTCCTACGCCTAATCTCTCTCGCTCTCACTCACACATACACACAATCTCTTTCTCTCTCTCCCTTTCTCGAACACACACACACACAATCTCTCTCTCTCTCTCTCACTCTCTCTAACACATACAGACACGCAGTCTCTCTCTCTCTCTCTCTCTCTCTCTCACACACATGTACAATCTCTCTCTCTATCGGTCTCTCTAAAACACACACGCACACAAGCTCTCTCTCTTTAATACATACACACAATCTCTCTCTCTCTCTCTCAGCCTCTCTAACACACACATACACACAATCTCTCTCTCTCTCTCTCTCTCACTCTCTCTAATACACACACACGCAATCTCTCTCTCTCTCTCTCACACACACACACACATGTACAATCTCTCTCTCTCATACAAATACACTCAAACACACACGCAATCTCTCTCCCCCTCTCTCTCGCACACACACACATGTACAATCTCTCGCTCTCTCTCAAACACACGCACACATGCACTCCCACACCTAATCTCTCTCTCTCTCTCACTCACACATGCACACAATCTCTCTCTCTCTCCCTCTCTCCCTTTCTCGAACACACACACACACAATCTCTCTCTCTCTCTCTCTCTCTCTCTCTCTCTCTCTCTCTCTCTCTCTCTCTCTCCTATTGTCTCTAAAACACACACACACACAATCTCTCTCTCTCTCTACCTCTCTCTCTCTCTCTCAATCTCTTTAACATACACACAAACACAATCTCTCTCTCTCTCTCTCTCTCTGTCACTCTCTCTAATACACACACACGCAATCTCTCTCTCTCTCTCTCTCTTTCTAACAAACACACACACTCACTCAATCTCCCTCCCTCTCTCACACACAAACACATGCAGAATCTCTCTTTCTCTATCGCACATACAATGTCTCTCTCTCTCTCCCTCTCTCTCTCTCTCTCTCTTTCTCTCTCACACACAAACACACGAAGAATCTCTCTCTTTCTCTCTTTCTATCACACACACATGCACAAACACACACACAATCTCTTTTATCTCTCTCACACACGCATATACACACAATCTCTCTCTCTCTCTCACTCTCGCTCTCTCTTTTTCTTTCGCGTGTCTTAGTCGGCAGTGGATTTAACTGATTCTGAAGCCTCCTCCCACTTCACGCAGAGTGAGTTGGTATCCTCTTTGGCCTGGTTGTGTGAAGATCATCACAGACGGTAGTTCTACTGGTACACCGGGGGATATTTTTGGCGGGGCGATCTACAGAGGATCGGATAGGTTGATCCTCGGAGGGTGAGCCTCCGAATTTGGGGTTGGCTACGCATTTGATGCGGAACTGGAGGCTTGTATTCTTGCATTAGAAGTTGCTCATGACAACAGATGGAGGTACATTTGACTTGAGAGTGACTCCGAAACAGTGGTTTCCTTGATTACAGGTCCCTGTCCTTCGATTGCTTGGCGGTTGCGAGCTCGCTGGTCGAGAGTACGTGAGTGGTATGATCAGCATCATTTAGTTGTCTCGCACATTCACCAGGAGGGTAACCGAGCGGCGGACGCACTTTCCAAACTTCATGTGCCGTATGTTTGGTTCCAACAACTTTCGGAGTATATCATTCGACTGGCATTGCAGGACTACACAGAGGCGTATGTCCGCCAGACGACCTAATTTTTTGGGTTGGTACTCTTTTTCCTTCGTACGGATTTCCCACTGGATTTTGTCGGACGAAGGTTTTTTAATGAGGCCAACCTCACCAATGCTATCTATTGATATGTAATAGCAGCACTTGCATGATTTTCCATGTTACACAGCAACAATATTTGCATGGTCTTCCATGTTTTATCCGTTGTAAACTGATCGCTTTTTTAGTTATATATAATATCGAGTATCTCTCTCTCTCACTCACACATATGCACTCACACACAATCTCTCTCTATTTCTCTCACACACACATGCACTCACACACAATCTCTCTCTGTTTCTCTCACACACGCGCATACACACAAACTCTCTCTCTCTCTCACTCTCTCTCTCTCTTTCTCTCTCTCTCATACAAAGACACGCGCAATCTCTCTCTTTCTTTCTCTCTCTCTCACATACACGCAAACACACACACAATCACTATCACTATTTCTCTCCATCTCTCTCTCTCTTTCTCTCTCTCTCTCTCACACACACACACACACAAACACAATCTCTCTCTATATCTCTCTTACACTCTCTCCAACACACACACAAAAACATAATATCCCTCTCTCTCACACCCAAAAACACACATACTCTATCGCACACACAATTTCTCTCCCTCTTTCTCTCTCT